>JAUCMX010000017.1:1169000-1211500 GCA_033459395.1 Hemibagrus guttatus | reverse complement strand
TTTCTTGACATGAAACCCATTCAGATTATAAAGTAAAAGAAATGTTTTTTGGAGGGAGTTTTTTTAATGAAACATGAGCTAGCCAAATTTCTGACCACGGAGCACCCCTGGAGTACGCGTACGAGAGCCTGCTGGACTCAGTATAATGAGTAACTTCTTGCAAACAATGAGAGAGACCCAAAAGCAGAAATTCTGAGAAAATCACTCTAATTAAAGATGCCAGTCTCTATAAAGGACCGCACACGGAGTGGCCTAATGATTTACTAGTGTCATCTGTCTCATCTCCTTTCACAAATAGAGACAAAGAGACTAACAGATTTAATTACACGCTAGCAAACTGTGACAAAATAGCTTGCAAGCCATTATAGGTTGATATCGCAGTCGCACAACTAGCATGAGAATAAAAAATCCAGAGACGAGAGCACACTGATTTTATTCTGCAGAAGGAGATGCTGCAGAAAATAATGTTTCTGCATGTTATTACTGAAGCTCAGGCATTATCACCTCAGAGACCTCACTGATTCCCTCTTTCTCCTCTGCGGAGGAACTGTACAATTATATTCCACTGTCTATTTTTTTTTTTTGCTACTGAGATTACCACAGTGACCATGAGCTCAACATCTGAATGTAGCTAATGTGGATTAAAGTAAGAAAAACACCTCAGAGTGTGATATTATAGAGGAATCATCAGAGATGAGGTGGTGTGATGCCAGCCAGATGATTGTTCTCCGTTAGCATCGTGTCCTTAAGTGTTTTCTTCCCTTTATATCGTTACTAATTAAAGAACCGGTATAGTATAGGTAGGTATAGTTTACGAGTGGAATTCTTCCCTCTGATTGGACGAGACATCTGTCACTCAGGATGTACAGGAAGTCCAGCAGGCTGCAGCAGTAGAAAGTGGATTGGTGTGTGTATGAACGCAGCTCTGCTCTTATAGCGCTCCTTACATCCTTTAATCTGGAATAGTTTGGTCTTCCGAACATTCCTGCGTTCTTCAGGTGTGTTTTTAGAGATCGCAAACTAATCTTTACGCCATGATACGCTATCAGTATATCCAAAATCACGCTGTGTGAGCGTCCTTCCTCAAAGTAGCGCTGAATGAAGTCCATTTTCTTATAAAGATAATTATATATGTTTGTTATTTTCTTTAAAAGATTTAAATATGGTTTAAAGTGAAGGCAGAACTCCACACATGTACAAGAAATAAAGTTAGATACACAATGTCCTACTTCCTGTATATCCTGAGTGACAGATGTCTCGTCCAATCAGAGGGAAGAATCCAATAACGCATTAGTCTGAGCATATTAATACCTTCTGACCAATCAGAAGCAGGAATTCCAGCGTGGTGGGGTATAATAGCAAATGACTCACAATATCAGTTTGGACAGGTATGTAAATGCCTCGTAGATATTCGTAAGTCAAAAGGTATTGCAGATCAACCCTCAACCTGCAAACTGAGGTGACTGGTTGAAAGGAATTTTTTTGGGAAAAAATCACCACAGTTGTACCTCTTGTTGTAGTTATGGGAAATGCAAAGTGCTGCCCCTCCGGTGAAGAGCACATTTCAGATCCTGTCTCCAAGGAGTTGTGCTGATAATCAGCCTTGGCACAGCACGAGCAATTACCAGGTGTTATTAGCCTGTCTGCCATACTGCCTGAATATTGTGACACTATCTAACATGGAAATCAGACACATTGTAATTACTGACTGTTCTACTCCATCTGTGAGTATATAATAATATGTGTATATATGTATATGTAAACACACACACTTCACACACAAGAGTGTGATTCTTTAGAGGGTGTGTGGGTAGACCACGCTCTTGCATCCTCTCCGTGCCATGGCACAGTGACCAGCTTGTTTTGCAGCTTGTTTGGTCGATGCCTCGTCAGTTACGTCTCTCCTTAACGATCTGGTTGGCTGAGAGATGTATGCAGTTGCTCGAGGGTGGTGGTGTTTTATGAGGCCATTATCTTAGCAGTTCTCAGGAGAGTAAACATGCAAGGGGGCCGTGAAAGCCAAATCCTGATACTGAAATTCAGAAATTCAAAGATGCTTTTATGTTTTTTTTTAAGCAAAAAAAGAAATATATTGGAATGTACTTTTTGTTTACAAATGAACTCTTTTAATGCTCAGTTAGCAGACAGTTAGTGGACAGTTAGTGGACAGTTAGTGGACAGTTAGTGGACAGTTAGCGGACAGTTAGTGGATCCTGACTTACACTTATACACTAGCTTGTATGTTTTTCATAGCTACTGAATAGTGCTTTACAAAACTATACTAAATGTTTAAGAAGTAGGTGAAACAAAAATGTCGTTTGTTGACATGTATATTCGAGATATTCTATATTAAAATATTCATTCGTTTATCTTCAATAACTGCAGTGTTTGGATCCAAAGCCGTGAGCATGAGGAAGTACACTTACAAATAAATAAATAAATAAATACCTCTGTTGAATTTGCTTAATTTAAATGTGTACATTGGTTCCACATGATTGAACTGAATAACATTAACACCATTTGTTTTGTACATCCAACGTGACGTGAGTGTGTATTTTTAAATCACTGTAAATTAAGTCAAAGACCTAGCTCACACGGGAGACGTTTGATGTTTTGCGACAGCCCACATCACCACTGAGCTGTTCTGCCATGCTTCAATTTAATACTACTGATATAGTTATATATACACCGATCACGTATAACATTGTGAGCAGCGCCAGGTGAAGTGAATAAGACTGATGAGTTTGACCAAGGGCCAAATTGTGATGGCTAGACCACTGGATCAGAGCATCTCCAAAACTGCAGCTCTTGTGGGGTGTTCCCGGTCTGCAGTGGTCAGTATCTATCAAAAGTCCCATGGCAGCCCCACCTCGCAACTTACAGAACGTAAAGGATCTGCTGCTAACATCTTGGTGCCAGATCCCACAACACAGCTTCAGGGATCTAGTGGAGTCCATGCCTCGACAGGTCAGGGCTGTTTTGGCAGCAAATGGGAGACCAACACAATATTAGGCAGGTGGTCATAATATTATGGCTGATCGGTGTATATAACTCTATGGGCAATTTAATACGTTCAGTCCTACTGGTTTTTGGGGAGTGGTAGGAACTGGAGCCACAGAGAAACCTGAGCTGAGGAGCAAACCTGTGAGAATCTGAATCAAAAACATGGCAGCCAAAGATATACAGTATGTTGTGTTAGTGTGTGTAAGGACCTTCATGTTACAGTTCATGAATCTAGTGAAGGACAAAGGAACCCGCTGCTAGGTATCCTTCACAAACCTAAACCCCAATGGCAGACTGCACTAAATCATAAAGGGTCAGTTCGAAACTCTCTTTGGTTTCTACATTTTTACTACACAGATTATAAACTGAAAATATCCAAATTTTACAGTATTATAACAGCTCTGTCTGCTAGCTAGCATCCATCTTGCTACCTGCTGCAGAGTATAATGCATAATAAAGGGCATTAGTGGTCATCTGAATACTTTTACACATTTATTAAATATCCAGTAACTTTTTTTTTTTTTCTCATGCTGGATAGAAATGAGTCAGTAAACACAAGGATGTCTCCATTTCCTCCCTGATAAATTATCGCAAAGCCGCTGCGCACAAACAGAACTTTCATGCA
This sequence comes from Hemibagrus guttatus, assembly GCA_033459395.1. Lineage (NCBI taxonomy): Eukaryota > Metazoa > Chordata > Actinopteri > Siluriformes > Bagridae > Hemibagrus > Hemibagrus guttatus. The sequence goes on along the minus strand of JAUCMX010000017.1, from coordinate 1,207,872 downwards.
AATGATATACCACTTATATGGCTGTCAAATTATTCATAAAAAAAATACCGAACATCTCAAAGGCATCAAATAAGCGTATCATCAGTACTGCACATCCTTGTGCACAAACGCATTTCTGTAAGTGCACATGAATATAAATAACAAATTAATTCAAAGACGTTTGTGTCTCGACTGTCTAAACCAAATTGTGATGCGGATTTTATTGATGGATCGTGACACAGACATTATAATTAAGAATTTTAAGACAAATCTCTCTGCAGAGATGAAGAGGATGGGTGAGCTTACCCAGAACATAGAGCTTGTTTCCACGCAGGAAGGAGAAGGCTCCATAGCGGGGAGTGGGCATAGAGGCCAGAGATAGCCACTGATCCTTAACTGGCTCATAGACTCTCACCAGTGCCTGCGGACTGGTGTCAGAACCCATACCCCCCAGCGCGTACACCTTTCCCTCTGAAAGAGAGAGAGAGAGAGAGAGAGAGAGAAGAGAAGAGAAGAGAAGAGAAGAGAAAATTATTAGTTTTGCTCCACTCTCCTGAATGCCATTTTTCCCCTGCTGATAGACAATAAATGATAGATGACTAAGTGGATATGAGTCACTCTGTGTACTACAATGAGTCTTCTGATGTTTTCTCTTTTCAGTAAGGATATTTATGCTTCTGATGAAAAACAAAAATCTATACCCAGTATTTATTCTACTCTGCTGATAAAGACTGAGTGTCCCCAATTCAATTCAATTTTATTTGTTTAGAGCTGTTAACAATGGATATTTTCACAAAACAGCTTTACAGAAATATCACCGATCAGGCATAACATTATGACCACCTGCCTAATATTGTGTCGGTCCCCCTTTTGCTGCCAAAACAGCCCTGACCCGTCGAGGCATGGACTCCACTAGATCCCTGAAAGTGTGCTGTGGGATCTGGCACCAAGATGTTAGCAGCAGATCCTTTAAGTCCTGTAAGTTGTGAGGTGGGACCTCCATGGGCCTTACATTGCAACTTACAGGACTTGATAGATACTGACCACTGCAGACCGGGAACACCCCACAAGAGCTGCAGTTTTGGAGATGTTCTGATCCAGTGGTCTAGCCATCACAATTTGGTCCTTCATCAAACTCGCTCAAATCCTTACGCTTGTCCATTTTTCCTGCTTCTAACACATCAACTTTGAGGACAAAATGTTCACTTGCTGCCTAATATATCCCACCCACTAACAGGTGCCATGATGATCAGTGTTATTCACTTCACCTGGCACTGCTCACAATGTTATACCTGGTACATAAATTCAGGACACAAATGATAAAAATTCGTTTTATCCATAATGAGCAAGACAGAGGCGACGGTGGCAAGGCAAAACTCCCGATTACAAAGAAACCTTGAGAGAAACCAGACTCAAAAAGGAAACCCATGCTCATCTGTGTGATACCAGATAATTTGTTACTATAATCTGTTCTATTAGATATATGTCTAAATATCTATGATTAAGTATTTAATTTTTTAAATGGCTGACACTGAGAAAAATAATGTAGAATATATCAGTGTCAGTTACTCTGATTAAAGCAGCCAGACCTTTCATTGATCTTTCATTCACATAATTATTAGTACACCTAATTACCGCCACACCCAGCCCCGGACTGACCATAGGGAGCTTGTAATCCTGGGCTGATTTCTCCTGCTCTTTTTTTCCCCCAAGTGACAAGCAAATCCTACAAATTATGTTTGGTCCATAAAGACAAACATAATTGGGTAATAAATCATGACCCTGGTAGTCTTGCAAGGCTACTGGTCATCATTCACCTTGTTTCAATCAAGCTTCTGTAAATAAAAGCAATAAGAACCGGAAAGCAATGTAAAAGAACGGAGAAGAATCAAGCAGGTGGAGCAGAGAGGTGAAAAAAGCGGTCACGGGAAAGACAAGCTGCCCGAGGTGATGCTAGAAAACAGAGCAAAATAACAAAAATAGTTTATCTTAAAATAGCTGAAGTCAGTCTGGTCTTGTGGGAGGGTATTTAAAGGTCCGAGATGGATGCATAAATGTTTCTCAGCCTACATGCTACCTATATTTAAGAAATATCAAGCCAGCAAAAGTGCCATAGGGACGAACAGCTTGTGCTGATAATCCGTTCATGAGCACATTTGTGAGTGTGATACTGTGTTTATTCAACAGTTCTATGAACAAGAAATCATTATATTTATTTCGAGACGTTCGGGACACAATATGGCGAGTATACTAAGCATCAGCACTTTTGGAATGCTGCTTGTCTAATCACATTAGTTGTCCAGAATTCCTGAAAAACTGTTGCATATTATATCATATGAGACATACATTCATTTAGTGGCTCAATGCAACATGACAACGTGAAAAAAAGAAAGAATAGTAGAACATACTAGAACTAGCGTGTACGAGACCACAGTGAGACTCTGCATTAGCATACACTCTGTCTCACACACTCTCTCTCTCTCACACACTCTCTCTCTCTCACACTCTCTTCCTTCACACGTGACACAGCAGCCGTTATTGCTGACTCAGCTGTGTGGCCTGTGCTGTGGTCAGTGGTGTAATTGCAACTCGGCAGTTAATAAATGAATAAAAGTGAAGTGCTTGGAGACGTTCATGTGGTAAGAGCACAGAGACTGACCAAGATACACACACTAATAAAACACTTCTGTCAGCCTCGCAGCTGAAAGCAGACTACAGTGATGGATTCTTTAGATAGACAGACAGACAGACAAACAGAGAGACAGACAGACAGATATACTGACACACAGACAGACAGATAGACAGACAGACAGACACACAGACAGACAGACAGACAGATAGATGGATAGATAGATAGATAGATAGATAGATAGATAGATAGATAGATAGATAGATAGATAGATAGATAGATAGACACACAGGCAGACAGACAAATAGATAGATAGATAGATAGATAGATAGATAGATAGATAGATAGATAGACAGACAGACAGACAGATAGATAGCTAGACCAGCAGCACCCCCCCCCACACACACACACACATTAAAACACTTCTAGCAGCCACAGAGCACTCCTGTCATCTGTAGCCACACTTCAGTTATAGATTCTTTAGATTCTCTGTAGTATCTAACACAGACCTCTGGGATCTGTTATTGTAGTAAGGTGTATTTAAGGCGAAAGTACCTTTTATATCTCAGTATTCAAAGTCCTTATGCCAGTATTATCATTTTAAGACTGTATTTCTAACGTGGCCTTCATGCCCTCTCAACCTTCTCTGAAACCCAAACCAGCCAGCATACTGTTTCTAAAGTCTACTCATGCCATGTTACACACGATGGAGGAAAGTGCTAACTGCTTTCTTTCACACACACAGAAAGCTATGATGGAATATTATCGCTGAGAGGAGAGAGAGAGAAAGTAATGCTTTCCTTTCCACCATTATAGTCTCCAATCCTCTCTAGATATCTACAACAATATGAACTTCATGGTGTGCTAGCTTGTAAAAGTAACTCGCTTGTAAATCCCAAACCACTTCTTTTTATTAGGGAGTGTATTTTCAATCCCAAAATAATATACAGTAAAATGCGACAGTCATGGATATCTTAGTAAAATGTATAGCAACACGACTGCTATGATTATGAAGCATGTAAGTGAATAGAAAGCTGGCGAATGTGTGGCTGAATGTTAATAAAGCCAAACTCTGATATAGGAAGCAAGGGACATGGCCACATTCTCTCCCAAGGGCAATCTGACAAGTGCTTCAATAGGCTCTACATTACAGCGGGGGATATCGCAGCCAGAACACTCCATCAAAATAAGGTGAGGCAGGATTGCCACTCAATATCACAATAGGAGATTCTACAATGTTCTGGGAATTTAAGTTCAGGAACTCAGCAGTACTTGAGGGTGTGCGGATCCTGAGAAGCAGTTTTACCTTGTTTCCAGTATCCCCCTGCCGAGCTTCTTACATCTAAAATCCAATAGATCTTGCAGAGACCCTGCACCCACACACACACTGTGCCACCTCCTGATCCCAGTCATTCGTTGTGGGCTCTATCACTCTGAATTATGGCCACAGCTCTGCTCTCTAATCTCTTCTTGTCTTCCAGAGAGGCCTTGTTACTCACGCACAATAACAGACTGAGTACATCTATTACATTTAATAGTACACATACATACTGGTTCTTGTCAATGAGCTAAAAATGATAATGTATTAGCACGAACACGTTAATGCAAACCTGTGATCTTAATTACTCCCGGCACAATTCTCAGAGCTGCTGTAATGGAAAATTACCTTCTGATTAACCAGAATGGAGAACACTGTTGGTGTATAAGGTATAGTAACCAGTGGCTGTTTATCCACAGGGGCAGATGAGACAAATCCCCACCATTTATGTTAGATATTTATATCAAATGAATCAGGACACTATTGGCTTTCAGTGCGAGCCCTTTTTACCCCTACTGTGGCCGAGAAGTGCAAAACAATAACAAATCCAAAAACACAAGGACGAATCAGACAGAGTGGAAAAGGTAGGTATAGTTTGCGAATGGAATTCTGTTTCCCTTCTTCTACCCATCCCCGAGTCACACAGAGATTGTGCCAGCTCCTGTGGCACCCAGAGATGGACCAGCTCCAGCCGGGTTCTGCTTTTTGAGGACTGGAGTATTCAAAGCAGCACTGCCAACCCTATGTGGACATTTTACACACAACATTCTACACATGCTGTATCTGCATCACACAACTAATGCAGAAAGGACATTGTTCATATCACACTCTCCGTGTGTCCCCCAGATGAGGATGGGTTCCCTTTTGAGTCTGGTTCCTCTCAAGGTTTCTTCCTAATTCCATCTAAGGGAGTTTTTCCTTGCCACAGTCGCCCGAGTCACCTCAGGCTCGCTCACTAGGGAAAATTTTGTCTAACATCTAGGACTGTTTGTTTGTATGTTTATTGTTTCTTATGTTCTGTAAAGCTGCTTTGAGACAATGCTCTTTGTTAAAAGCGCTATACAAATAAAACTGAATTGAATTCTTCCCTCTAATTGGACGAGACATCTGTCACTCAGGATATACAGGAAGTAGGAAATTGTGTATCTAAATTTATTTCTTGTACATGTGTGGAGTTCTGCCTTCACTTTAATCCATTATTTTTGAACAGTGCATATTTAAATCTTTTAAAGAAAACAACAAACATATATAATTATCTTTATAAGAAAATGGACTTCATTCAGCGCTACTTTGAGGAAGGACGTTCATACGGCGTGATTTTGGATATACTGATAGCGTATCATGGCGTAAAGATTAGTTTGCGATCTCTAAAAACACACCTGAAGAACGCAGGAATGTTTGGAAGACCAAACTATTCCAGATTAAAGGATGTAAGGAGCGCTATAAGAGCAGAGCTGTGTTCATACACACACCAATCCACTTTCTACTGCTGCAGCCTGCTGGACTTCCTGTATATCCTGAGTGACAGATGTCTCGTCCAATCAGAGGGAAGAATTCCATTCGTAAACTATACCTCTCTTTTCCACTCTGTCTGATTCGTCCTTGTGTTTTTGGATTAACTGTTTGGATAACCTTACACAGATGTTTAGTAGCTGAAGAAAATGCCTTTTAGAAACATTTTAGATTCTTATGAACTCATGGTTCTTTGGGGATCACAGACAGCAGGAGTGAGTTTGGGAGTGTCTACTTTCATATGAGGCATTAAGCACTGCTGTGAATGTGACATGACAAAAATAAAATAAAATAAAATAAAATCACATCTGCATCCCAAAACAGGCAGAAATTCCATTTTAATACTCTCACAGACTGTTTACATCTCATACTGAAAAGTCCCTTGTGTGTTAAGCTGCAATCAGACCCATTGTGTTGATTCTTCTTCTTTCCCCTTCTTGTCTCTCAGTGACATACACAAACATACACACACACATCATCAGCAATCATCATGCACTCGTAATTATCACCCTCATTACGCTCGTCCTGATGCTTGCCGCTGTGTAGAACTGGTCCATATCATCAGAGCCATCAAAGAAATGAAGTGCTGACAAACGTGAACACCGAACATCAAGTTCATCAGATGAAGTGATGCTTCCAGGAAACAATAATGACATGAAGAACAGACCCAGATGCCACCCTTCATGACTGATACACATACACACAAACACTCATACACACTCAGACTCTGGGGGGGAGGCGGCTGCGTGACGCGATCGGTCACTCCAGCCCTGCACTCTGACAGAGAGAGAGAGAGAGAGAGAGAGAGAGAGAGAGAGAGAGATGTATTTTGCCCTGTCCTTCACCTATTCTGATCAATAGTTCCTGACAGTTTTGGTGCTGAGGGTATGTGTCAGATGACTATTGAGATGAGGAGGCTGAGACAACGTCAATAAATGTTGATCGAAGCAGAATAAAGTGAAGAACAAAGGAAAGTGCTAGCAAAAGAACCATGGCATGGAGGAGCTATGTGAGAGCTTTCCAAATTCACGTCCTTTTAATACTCATAGACTCTTACAGAACTGTGGTGTAGGGATGGATTTCTTGATCAAATAAACACCATGAAAAACTGAACAAGGAATCCAGGCTCTGTACTAATCTCGGTGCACGGACAAATGAAAACGCGATCCCTCCTATTCCCATAAACACACCACATAAAGATTATAAACCCCGCAGAGCAGATGATGTGTTTCGGTTTGGGGCGTGGACGTTCAGGGCCACTGCCCAGTATTGATCTGTGCATCAGAGTATAGACAAGCAAACATGTCACATGACCAAGGTGACTTTTCTCCTATGAAAGAAAATCTTTAGGAGCCATAAATATTTTCCTTAAAGGCACTGGACTGGAAGGGCAGCATGTAAAACTGTCCATAATGATCCAACATCTTAAAAATAACTGCATTGTACAAAAACATCCACCATTTCCTCGTTCAAAGCCTCTCTTCACAACCTCTCTCTACAGGTTATTACTCTGCATCATTTTTTCTATCGTAGTAGCCGTTATTCATTTATTCATGCCCTCTCAAGCACTTTCACTGGTTTGCTTCTTTTTCCTTTCGTCTTTCAAAATCCGAATATAAATAATAAAATGCAAGGAAATTCCAAACGAGGCATTTTTCCCCTCCATTGCTTTATTCCAATTACGGCTGCAGTCACACTCCAAGTTATGGATTAAAAAATGAGCTTCTGAAGTGTTAAGTATTTTTACATTGACCTTTACTCATCTCTTAGTGCTGCATGCATGCATACATAAACACACACACACACACACACACACACACACACACACACACACACTCATGCATGGATGGATGCATACACACAGGCCTATAGAAAAGAGCAACACAAGAAGCATATGGTTGATATTATAAAATATGTAGACATGGCATTCAGTAGATCAGATACATACAGTGGGGAAATTAAAAAATTTGACCCCTTGCTGATTTTGGGGCTTTGCCCACTCACAAAGAAATGAAGGGTCTATAATTGTTATGGTAGGTTTACTTGAAGGCAACTTGAAGTTTCAGCTCTCTCTATAAATTTTCTACAAAATTAAGGTCTAGTGACTGGCCAGGCCACTCCATGACCTTAATGTGCTTCTTCTTGAGCCACTCTTATATTGCCTTGGTGGTATGTTTTGGGTCCTTGTCATGCTGGAAGACCCATCCACGACCCATCTTTAGTGTTCTGGCTGAGGGAAGGAGGTTCCAAGATTTTATAATACATGGCCCCATCCACTGGTCCCTCAATGCGGCAAAGTTGGCCTATACCTTTAGCAGAGAAACAGTCCCAAAGCATTATGTTTCCACCTCCGTGCTTGACTGTAGGGAAGATGTTCTTAGTGTCATAGTTAGTTATTTTTCTTCCTCCAAACAGTGAGAGTCGAGTTCATGCCAAAGAGCCCAATTTTGGTCTCATCTAACCACAGCACTTTCTCCCAATCCTTCTCTGAATCATTCAGAGGTCCATTAGCAAACTCCAAATGCCTTGAGGAGGAGGAGGAGGAGGAGGAGGAGGAGGACCTTGAAGGCACTGCAGGATTTCAATCCATGGTATTGTTACCAATGGTTGTCTGGTGACTGTGGTCCCAACTGCTTTGAGATCATTTACAAGCTCCTCCCATGTAGCTCTGGGCTGATCCCTCACTTTTCACATGATCATGCTTACCCCATGAGATGAAATCTTGCATGGAGCTCCACACCGAGGGCGATGGCTGGTAATTTTGTATTTCTTCCATTTGGGAATAATCACTCCGACAGATGTCTCCACATCAGATGGCTTCTTGCTGATGGTCTTGTAGCCCATTCCAGCCTTGTGCAGGTCTACAATATTGTCTCCGATGTCCTTTGACAGCTCTTTGTTCTTGCCCATGGTGGTGTTGAGTTTTGAACAGAAGATATAGGTTCTGTGGACAGGTGTCTTTAATACACATATTAACTCACTCAATTTCTTCTGTTTCATCTACTCGCCAGACTCCCACTCTTTTACCCTTTCACCTTGTACTAACATTTTGCTATGACTGCTCATTTATCCCCACAAACACCAGCATCAGCACCCACATCCCACTTTCTCCCCTTTTATTGGAAGCTACATAGTAAATTGATGAACTTCTCTTACACACACCCTCCTCTTCCAAGCTTCCTTTTTTCCCCCCTCTCTAATCCTCATCTCATCCTCTCCAGGGCAATGCATCTCCTCGTCTCCTCCTGACACAATCATTCTCAAGTCTTCAGCTTTCACCTCTTTGATTGTCTCTCCTGATTTGACTCCGGCGAGGTGAGACGGCTAGGACATCGTACGAGAAAAGAAAAAGTCCTAACAGGATGAAGAGCTGAAACACGGTTAAAATAGAGAGATTTTATAGAAAATCTTCTATAAAAGCTTACGACTGAGTAATAAGCAATAATACCAAACAGGGTACGTAAAGAGGAATTTCACAAATCAGTGCACTGGATGAGATATTGTTATTGGTTTTTGCTTCACGGAATAAATTACATTTAGAAACAAATGAAAAATGGCATTGTTTCAACCCCTCTTTTTTTTTTTTTTTTGCTCTGCCAAGTACATTTGTACTCCAGGCTGAATTTTCAATATCCCATTACACATACCTTTCTGGTAATGCTGTATATGCAGCAGCCTTTTTGACTAACAGTTCCAGAACACACACACACACACACACACACACACACACACACACACACAGTAAAAAAAAAGCTGAATAAATGTCAGAACCCTGTGTGTGACAAGTGCTTTACATTAATATTTTGTGGCTTAATACTAATACACACTATTACTCTAATACTAATACTATTGCTCGTCCCCAGAAGAAGTACAATTATCATTTAAAAAGTTTATCTCTTTTAGTCCACAATGAAACTCATTATACAAATGTCGCCGTGCTTCTTGCACAGCGTAAACCGTTTAATTCGACATTGCAGCATTCACTTTATGACCGCGCTGCTGTTCGTTACTGACCTGTAACAAAAACACACAACCAGATCTTACGCCTCACGCAGTGCTTTCAGAACTAGTTTGTAAACCACATTTCGTTTCATTTCAGTCAATTCGCAAAGGAATGGATTCTCATCGAACATTGCATCGACAGGGATAAAATGAGAAATGGGGGATTTATTAATAAAATAACACTACAGACACGAGAAAACACTAGGGTACAAAATAACAAAAAGAACACAACCAGCAGAAACCAAGAGGCAAAAGACAAGGACTCAACATTTTTATACAAATATTATACAAATATATTTGTATAACATGTTATACAATTGTAATTGTATAACACTGTGAGCAGTGAGAGGTGAAGTGAATAAGACTGATGATCTCCTCATCATGGCACCTGTTAGTGGGTGGGATATATTAGGCAGCAAGTGAACATTTTGTCCTCAAAGTTGATGTGTTAGAAGCAGGAAAAATGGACAAGTGTAAGGATTTGAGCGAGTTTGAGGAAGGGCCAAATTGTGATGGCTAGACCACTGGATCAGAGCATCTTTAAAGCTGCAGCTCTTGTGGGGTGTTCCCGGTCTACAGTGGTCAGTATCTATCAAAAGTGGTCCAAGGAAGGAACAGTGGTGACCCAGCGACAGGGTCATGGGCGACCAAGGTTCACTGATGCACAAGGGGAGCGAAGGCTGGCCCGTGTGGTCCGATCCAACAGACAAGCTACTGTTGCTCAAATTGCTAAAGAAGTTAATGCTGGGGAGTTTGCATGTTGCCTCCAGTTACTCCGGTTTCCTCCCAAAGACATGCTTCTAGGACTCTTCTTGGAGTCTCTCAATTGCCTGTAGTTGCATGAGTGAATGAGTGTGTGCCTGCGCTGGGTTGGCACTCTGTCCAGAGTGTATCTTGCCTTGATGCCCAATGATGCCTGAGATAGGCACAGGCTCCTCGTGACCCGATGATAGATCGGATAAGCGGTACAGACAACGGAATGGAATGGATAATGGATTTATTTCTGGTAGGATGTCTGCCAAAATTGCACTTAGGTTACACCAGCATGCAAGGATGCTTATGTTCCAGCCGTATTATTTAGCAGCACATGATGTTTGAAACACTTTCAAGTTGGTGATACAGGGGAAGTGTACTGAACATACAGCTAGGCTGAACTCTTTCCATCTCAACACTGCTATGGAAATAAAAACTTTCCAGAAAATAAAAACAACAGCGATTTCCATACAAGATAATGAAGATGCTCTACATTACGCTTCATTGACCCGGAGCCTGCAGTTTATTATCGGTTAAGATAGCATTAGCGCAGGTGTGCTTCTCTGCCCTCTGGTTTCACGCCTCGGCACTGGTGGAAATGGGTTTGTGTAATTCCATCTTAAGACTTTGAACTCACTTGACCACACACATGGGTGCTGTTGTGCACGGATATTTCATAGACCCTTGTGCTCTCAATAAAAAGTGCTATATAAATGCCATACAGTGTTTTGCTATGATCTTGGATGTCCGTGCGCGCGCGCGTGTGTGTGTGTGTGTGTGTGTGTGTGTCCTCAGGTCTGTATGTCAAACAATGGACAATGCTGTAAATCTAAACTGACAGGCTGATGACAAACAGCAGCAGCTTGGGGCTGAATGCATGAACACAAACACAAGCACACACACACACACACACACTCTCTCTCTCTCTCTCTCTCTCTCTCTCTCTTTCTTTCTCTCACTCAGACAAACACAAACACTGAGATTCACTGGTGTGAACAAAGAAACACTTGGTCAGGATAAATCTGCAGTACTGTAAATCATGCATGTGTGTGAAAAGGTGTGTCTGAAAGAGAGACGGAGAGAAGCAGAATGAAACAGTGAGAGAGGGAGATGGACAGTCCTGTCTCTTTCCACTCTGTTCAGAAAAGCATGCACTGGCAGGAATCTACTTGTACTGATGTTAGTACAGCAGTCTGACATGTCTGATTAATCAAACAGAGACAGACAGAAAGAGGAAGCTAGAGAGGGAGAGAGAAGACTAGGAGAGGAAATGAGAGACAAAGAATATGAATTGAAGAGGTAGAGAGAGAGAGAGAGAGAGAGAGAACATCTCTACCCAAACCAATGGCTCCATCATTACCATATGCTCCAGTCATTTTTCTGAATTACAAACACACGAACAGAAAGGACAAGAACAATCAAATTAGCAACCTAGGTAACTTACACTACATTTTTTCTCGGACACACATCTCCATCCTTCTCTCTCTCTCTGTCTCTCTGTCTCTCTCTCTCTCTCTCTCTCTCTCTCTCTCTCTCTCTCTCTCCCTCTTTCTCACACACAAATATCCTACACCAACAAGCCAAACTTTGCAAAGTTTTAAAGACACAGGAAACAATAACAACGTGGAGTCAGAGACAGAGAAATCCTTCTCGCGAGCACTACACTGTGTATACAAGACACTGAGATAGCGTAATTTGTATATCATCACGAACAACAGACTGGCATGATGTCATTTCCTCTCACACTGCTTTGTAATGCTGCGCACTCTTCCTATTCTGAGCCCTTTTTCCATATTGACTCTGCGAGTGCTGCAACAGAGCTGAAAGGGGAACGCAGGCTAATCGGAGCTTTGATGAATAAAATTGGTGGCATGCAGGAGGGGATCGGGAAGCCAGTCGAGCAGAAATAAACAGATGGCTCAAAATCTCACAGCAAAAGCAAGGATTTCATTTCCCTAGTAATGGCACATGTGGACTCAGAGCAGGGGGATAAAGAAGAAAAAAATATCCAGTATTTACACTGGGACTTGTTTTAGGCAGATGCATGTTACACTCTAGCGCTTTTCTATGTGACGCTCTTAAGTGTTATTTGGTTCGTCCCTCTTTGGGAACTCTTCGAGCTTCAGTACACTATATCTCTTTAAGAGGAGAAAACTTTTGGAAAGATGAAACCATGCAAAGAAACTCTGAAGAAACATTATTAAGTGTCTACTGGACACGACAGACTGGATCATGTCGTGGTTTTATTGCTGCACCTAAATTCCTGTCTGTTGCTAGATAAGAGCCCTTAAAGCCCCGGTGATAGCTTTAAGAGTACATGGGAGGCTCTAACATTTCATCAATCTTATATTTTAGAGTATAACTTTTCGTACAATATCATGTTGTTCATTCATTTAACATGAACTGTTTGCACTAGACAGCACAGCCTGCATGAAAAGCCCAAAGATTAGAAGCACTTTTGATAGAACACCATTGAGGCGAGGCTTCTGTCAGCTCTGATGGCAGACTGGAGTACACTCACTGGACAACAGACTTGTTGGAGTCCTGTCCAGATGCAGAACTTAACTGGACGTCAGTGTAGTTAATTCCTAACTGCATAGAAAAATATCTTTACTGGACAGTGTGCTCTTCACTTGGCTTCTCCGTGTGATGTCTGGGAGATATCTCAAAGGCCTTGAACCTCTTAACCAACTGTCAGTCACTGAAACGTTAATGAGCACGAATTACATCTCAGGCTGATGCATATTGGCAGCGGTCAGAATGGAGAAGGGGGCTAGGATCTTCAGTAGTGGTCGGTATTGAGGAGCAGTATTGAAGCTGAAGCCAACAGATAAAACAGAACATACACAGATACAGACCTCAGTAACACCCACATGTTCTTCTCCTATTTTAAAAACCAACAGACAGCGGTGAAGCACACATATAAGGGCCGGCTAGCAGGCTTAAACAAAAGTTCATACTGTAATGTATGGTTTCCAATGGCAACCATGATCTTTAACCTTCCACTGATGGCGATAGCACGGTATAGGTGGTCAAGGCTACGCTATCCTTTCCAGCAGAATGAATCAGCAGTGTAGAGATGAATGCTCCAGTGCTCTCTGATATACCCGGCGGCGCATTAACACAGTGAAAGGAACTCCCAAATGAAAAGGTTAAAGCTATTAAAGTGGCTGCTGAATGTACTGCTCATTTAGAGCAGCAGAGAAGCTTTGTGTCCTAGCACAATGAGTGAAGGCCAGGAGTGGTCTGTAAAAGCGGAGGTTGGAGAGAGAGACATGTCGACATGTCACCAAGAGCAGCTGCACTTCTCACTGGTCTGACGATCAGAAAAAGCTTTCTTTTTGTCTTGGATTAGCGACGAAACGTCGTGGCAAGGTTTTCTGACTTGCTCTAACAAGGGAGCATTGTTTCTGAATTTGTGAAGCTGATGAGGCAATCATCCCAAAAGAAGAAAATGATACTAATAATGACACCTTTATTCGCATTCACAGAACTTACAGTAGAACTATCCTGATTCTGCGTAACCAATTATGAAAATCTTATACTGAAAGTGAGTTATTTAGAACAAATGGAGATGGGCTAGAGATATTTCCAAAAGTGATCCAAAGATTAAAGACAAAACAGTTCTCAGATCCCTAAAGAGAAACGTCAAGACACCACAGACTCTGTCCAATACAAAAGCCAAGTACTCACACATAGATAATCATCCAGATCAGAATTAAGTCTATTTGTGATCAGGTGTATTCATGTCCAGCAATACAGAAGCTCAAAGAATTGCACAAAAAATTATTCTGAGGGATTCGAAATTGCCAAAAATAACTAGCTATAGCCTTACAATAGACTGTAGACTAACCATACACTAACTATAGACTAACTATAGACTAACAATAGACTAACAATAGACTATAGCTTAACTATTGATTAACTATAGACCAGCAATAGACTATAGACTAACAATAGACTGTAGACTAACTATAGACTATAGACTAACAATAGACTAACAATAGACTATAGACTAACTATAAACTATAGACTAACAATAGACTGTAGACTAACTATAGACTATAGACTAACAATAGACTAACAATAGACTATAGCTTAACTATTGATTAACTATAGACCAGCAATAGACTATAGACTAACAATAGACTGTAGACTAACTATAGACTATAGACTAACAATAGACTAACCATACACTAACTATAGACTAACTATAGACTAACAATAGACTATAGACTAACAATAGACTAACAATAGACTATAGCTTAACTATTGATTAACTATAGACCAGCAATAGACTATAGACCAGCAATAAACTATAGACTAACTATAGACTGTAGACTAACTATAGACTATAGACTAACAATAGACTATAGACTAACAATAGACTAACCATACACTAACTATAGACTATAGACTAACTATAGACTAACAATATACTATAGACTAACTATAGACTGTAGACTAACAATAGACTAACAATAGACTATAGACTAACTATAGACTATAGATTAACTATTGATTAACTATAGACTAACAATAGACTATAGACTAACTATAAACTATAGACTAACAATAGGCTATAAATTAACTATAACCAAAAGTCAAGGAAGCAAATGTGAAATTAAAGCCATACTATTCAGCAATCACTAAGGCATGTGTGCTGGGTAGCAGTGAGGACCCTGTATGATATGAAAGACAGTAGTATATATAGTATGGATAGTCATGATCATAGTGGAGATGCCTTTTTTTGTTTTGTTGTTTTTGTACAGCGCTTTTAACAATGGACATTGTCTCAAAGCAGTACAAAAAGTTCAAGATTAATATTAGACTTATATTTAAATTTATTTCTATTTATCCTTATTGAGCAAGCCTGAGTCGACTGTGGCAAGGAAAAACTCCCTGAGATGCTAAGAGAAAGAAAGTTTGAGAGGAACCAGACTCAAAAGGCAACCCAATACTTAACCTTGTCTTTAATTTTTCATTATTTAAATGGAAAGGAAATGATACTGAATGCAATTGTTAAATTTGGTTTATTACAAATAGTCTAATAGAATCAAATAAATTCTTTGGTTACAGGTATTTTTACAATCTAAAATACTGAAAGTATCACACTCATACGTAGGCCTTCCCTAAACTGTTTGGATCCTGAGAAGTAAACAGGCCGTGCCCTCAGAGAGCACTCTCTCTCCCCTATCAATCACAGCAACTCAGACGTGGGCAGATGGTGCTGTGTTACACCACCCCCATGACATTCGGTGAAGACCTTTGCCGTCCCTTATTGTTAGCTGACGTGTGATGGGGAGAGATCCCTGATGGTTGGGAATTGACTAAATTAGGGAGAAAAAAACATAAGGTCAACACAAACCCCAGCATGCCAATACCCAATACTAATCTGAATATGGGCGGTGGTAGCTCAAGTGGATAAGGGTTGTTGATCAAAAGATCAGGGTTCAAGCCTCAGCACCACCAAGCTGCCACTGTTAAGCAAGGCCCTTAACCCCTCCTGCCACAGGGGCATTGTATCATGGCTGACCCTGTGCAAATTCTTTCATTAACATCTTTTTCCAGTTTTTTATTTTTTATTATTGTGCATATTATATTAATATTATCCCCACAATCCCACACAAACAAGAATAACAGATCTGGATTCAGGGAGCTGCTGCACACGAGCGTAGCTGAATTGAATTTCTTCTTTAACTCTCTCATTGGCTGTTTCTCACAGAGGGGTTCACACTAAATGATTCATCAGAGAGGAAATCAAATATGCGTGAAAATATCAGAGCCTTGATGATCGCTTACATACTGAGAAAATCTCACCGCTGAACCGTTCACGCTACATGAGCAGCAGCCAGGGGAGCGCACAGCAAGTAGTCTCTGAGCTTGGATGGGAAGCCACTGAGCTCCTGAATTACTCCGTCACTGGGAAACTGGGGCTAAAATCATGGAGTGTGTACTAGGCTTAAGGCATTGTAGTAGAGATCCATCACACACTCCATAAGCCATTACACACACCTTTTGTGTGGCTCGAATATCTACTAAATCTAGGGAAAAGAGCAATGTTAAATGTGTGTGTTTGGAATTCAAGAGTGATTATTCTTTAACATCATCAAGGTCTATCACTTTGAACAACTGGACTCTTCGTTTACTCTGCAGGCCATTTGTACACCAATTAAGAGCCATTCTAAATATAGGAACTAGCACTGTGGAGGAGGAGGAGCTCTCCAACTACCACAGCTGGGTTTCTGTGGATATTTATGCTCCCTTTTCTGACAATTTATGCTTAAAAAAGTTAAAAGTAAGCCGTTTTATTAGCTGTCAATGTCAATTTTATGTACTGTATGTGCGGTGGCCTGGGAAAAATGCTTCACAGGGGCAAATTTTAACATTTTATACTCTATATTGTCAAGTCAAGAAGCTTATATTGTCATTCCAAACCATATACAGCTGGTGAAGTACACAGTAAAATAAAACAATGGTCCTCGAGGACCAGGCGTGTTACATAAAACACAGAACTACAGGAGACAACACACAACTACATACACTGCACAGGTCTACACTATATATATATAGTTTATGCATTCAAGCATGTGAGAGACAGAAAGAGAGAGGGAGACAGAGGGAGAGGGAGGGGGGAGAGAGAGACAGAGGGAGAGGGAGGGGGGAGAGAGAGACAGAGGGAGAGAGACAGCGGGGGGGGTCAGAGGGAGATAGAGGGAGAGAGAGACAGAGAAACAGAGAGAGAGAGAGAGAGAGGGAGAGAGACAGCGGGAGACGGGGGCAGAGAGAGAGGGAGAGAGAGACAGAGAGAGAGCGAGAAACAGAAGGGGGGCAGAGAGAGAGAGCGAGAGAGAGAGGGATAGAGACTGAGAGAGAGAGAGAGAGAGAGAAACAGAGACAGAGGGAGAGAGACAGAGGGAGAGAGGGATAGAGAGGGAGAGAGAGAGAGAGAGAGAGAGAGAGAGAGAAACAGAGACAGAAGGAGAGAGACAGAGGGAGAGAGGGATAGAGACATAGAGAGAGAGAGAGAGAGAGAGAGAGAGAGAGAGAGAGAGAGAGAGAGAGAGAAACATAGACAGAGGGAGAGAGAGAGAGAGAAAACAGAGACAGAGGGATAGAGACAGAGAGAGAGAGAGAGAGAGAGAGAGAGAGAGAGAAACAGAGAGGGAGGGATAGAGACTGAGAGAGAGAGAGAGAGGGGAGAGAGAGAGAGAGAGAGAAACAGAGAGGGAGGGATAGAGACTGAGAGAGAGAGAGAGAGAGAGAAACAGAGAGTGACAGAGGGAGAGAGAGAGAGAGAGAGAGAGAGAGAGTGTGTGTGCAAACAGTGCAGGACAGTACAGTACAATAAAGGACGGTGCAGCACTGACCAGAACACAGTTTAAACCCATCACAAATCAAACCCATGAGGTTTAACGCTTTGTCTTCTTTAAATTACGAGAAAGTCACAAAAACAGGCAGACAAATCCAAAACATGAGAAAGACCTGTGCCAAAATGATGTCAAATACTTGTGTGTAAACAAGCAGCTTATAAAAGTCACGAACCTAAGCAGCAGAGCACATACCTCACAATGAGGAACTGAAACCAAAACGATTATAAAGTGTGGAAACTAAGCGTACATCACTAGGGTGAAAGAATGAAAAGACTGGTGACTGTGAATATGGCAGTGTAGTGGTTGATGGGAGTGGGAGCCCGTAGTGGACATGTTTGCCAGCTGTGATGACACTGAGTGTTTGTGAGTGTAATTCTTCCCTCTGATTGGACGAGACATCTGTCACTCAGGATGTACAGGAAGTCCAGCAGGCTGCAGCAGTAGAAAGTGGATTGGTGTGTGTATGAACGCAGCTCTGCTCTTATAGCGCTCCTTACATCCTTTAATCTGGAATAGTTTGGTCTTCCCAACATTCCTGCGTTCTTCAGGTGTGTTTTTAGAGATCGCAAACTAATCTTTACGCCATAAAAGATTTTAAGTCTATTATTAAGTCTATTAATTATTCATCAAAAATTTATGATGAGAAAATATTCTACAATTCTGACTGCTGTTTTTGAGCCACAATAATGTCAACTGAATACTTGTATGCAAAATTATGTGGAATAGAATTAAACCCAGCACATATATATTGAAAAAAAAATGAATATGTGGTCAGTCAGATTTAAAAATAAATATATATTACATTTAGTTTACATTAAAAAAAATCACCACTATAAACTCTGTTGATCATTATGTTTTGTGCTCACGGAGCGACAGAGCTAACAGAGCGACAGCAAAAAAAAGAGATGATATTATGAGGTGAAGTGTCATTATGAGAAAGAATAAATCAGAGAGACAGAATTTCTTCACCGTAGTTGGATAGTTGGATGCACTTGTATGCAATATCAGACACATAAATATGGAGGAGGGCTAATAACAGAATAAACCACAACTCTATTACTGTTATATTACACACTAAATGTTCTGGTAAAGATAGAGTGGAGCATGAGGGAGAGAGAGGGGGGCAGAGAGAGAGGGAGAGGGAGAGAGAGAGAGGGAGAGAGAGAGGGGGGGGGGGGCAGAGACAGGGAGAGAGAGAGAGACAGAGAGAGAGACAGAGGGAGAGAGAGGGAGAGAAAGAGGGGAGAGAGAGAGACAGAAACAGAGTTGAAGTGAGTAGAGAGAGAGACAGAAAGACAGAGAGAGAGAGAAACAGAGAGAGACAGACAGACAGATAGACAGACAGAAAGAGGGAGACAGAAAAAAGAGAGAGAGATGGAGTGTGTCACAAGAGATAGAGGGAGAGAGACAGAAAGAGGGAGAGAGAAAGAGAGAGACAGAGAGAGAGATGGAGTGAGTCGAGAGAGAGACAGAGAGAGAGAGACAGAAAGAGAGAGAGACAGACAGACAGAGAGAGACAGAAAGAGAGAGAGAGAGAGAGAGAGAGAGAGAGAGAGAGGAGAGAGAGAGAGAGAGAGAGAGACAGAGAGAGATGGACTGAGTCGAGAGAGAGAGAGAGAGAGAGAGAGAGAGAGAGAGGGAGAGGGAGAGAGACAGACAGAGAGACAGAAAGAGAGAGAGAAGGAGGGAGGGAGAGAGAGAGAGAGAGAGAGAGAGACAGAGACAGAGAGAGACAGAGAGAGATGGACTGAGTCGAGAGAGAGAGAGAGGGAGAGAGACAGACAGACAGAGAGAGAGAGACAGAAAGAGAGAGAGGGAGCAAAACAGAGAGAGAGAAGGAGGGAGAGAGGGAGCGAGACAGAGAGAGAGAAGGAGGGAGAGAGAGAGAGAGACAGAGAGAGAGAGAGACAGAGAGAGAGACAGAGAGAGAGAGAGAGAGAGAGAGAGAGAGAGAGAAGAGAGAGAGAGTGAAAAGTCACAAGCAATAAGACATTACTAAGTTAAGCAGCACACGTTTCATTACTGGTGTTTCATTACTGCCACAGCTTGAAAGGCAATTTGAAATAGGTCCTTGTTGTTTTCCAATCTTCGACGATTTTCCCCGGTGAAAGCAGGATTTAAAAGCCCTGCTCTGTGTTATGTTTCACTTCAGACGACGGGGAAAAGCAGCAAAGAAACATGACCCTTCCCACTTCCCTCCGCCAAATATATAAAGTTAAAGTGAAAATAAATTAAAGTGACAGCCACCAGTTTCCAAATCCTTTTGTGCCTTCTGACCCCCTCATTTCACACATTTCAGCAGACTGTCTCTCAAACACCACCTTCTGTTCTCAAGAAATGATCATTTCTCATTCTCCAATGATGATGATAATAATAATAATAATAAACACAATAACAATAACAATAATAATAATAATAATAATAATAATAATAATAATAAGTTTAATAATAATAATAATAATAGTAATAATAATAATGTTACTGTTAATAATAATAATGTTAATAATAATAATAATAATATTAATAATAATAATAATGAACACAATAATAATAACAACAACAATAATAATAATAATAATAATAATAATAATAATAATAATAAATATTTTCTTCTTGAAATTTCCATTCTCAGAATTCTGTGCTGAATTCTCAGCTCTGATTGGTCAGATGGTGTTGAGTAATCTAGAACAGCAGATCTGACTGTAGTTTGGTCTGAAAGTCTAATAACAGGTTTATATTAATATTAATTTCTTCATCATTGTTTCTATAGTAACAACTCATACACAGGTACAGGTATGGCAAAGGTTCCAAATAATCTAATAATTTAATAAACAAATTCGGCTTCAACAAAAAAGGGATTATCCTTGATAACCCTTATAAACCCTGATAAAACTGATGTTTGACTTATTAACAAAGAAGGGCGGCGCTGGTACAAACAGATTTTTCGTAACAAAAAAGTACACTCATCAGCCATTACATTATGACCACCTGCCTAATATTGGGTCTGTCCCCCTTTTGCTGCTAAAACAGCCCTGACCCGTTGAGGCATGGACTCCACTAGATCCCTGAAGGTGTGCTGTGGGATCTGGCACCAGGATGTTAGCAGCAGATCCTTTAAGTCCTGTACGTTGCGTGGTGGGGCCTCCATGGATCGTGCTTGTTTGTCCAGCACATCCCACAGATGCTGGATTGGATTGAGATCTGGGGAATTTGGAAGTCAAGTCAGCTTCACCTTCTTCCATTGCTCTGTGGTCCAGTTCTGATGCTCACATGCCCATTGTTGGTGATTTCAGCAGTGCACAGCATACGCAACAAACTGTGATGCACTGTATATTCTGACCCTTTTAAAACCATCAGAACCAGCATTAACTTCTTCAGAAGTTTGACAACAGTAGCTCGTCTGTTGGACCGGACCACACGGGCCAGCCTCCGCACCCCATGTGCATCAATGAGCCTCGGCCGCCCATGACCCTGTCTCCGGGGTTCACCACTGTTCCTTCCTTGGACCACTTTTGATCACTGACCACTGCAGACCGGGAACACCCCACAAGAGCTGCAGTTTTGGAGATGTTCTGATCCAGTGGTCTAGCCATCAAAATTTTGGGTTCCTTCATCAAACTCGCTCAAATCCTTACGCTCGTCCATTTTTCCTGCTTCTAACACATCAACTTTGAGGACAAAATGTTCACTTGCTGCCTAATATATCCCACCCACTAACAGGTGCCATGATGAGGAGATACTCAGTCTTATTCACTTCACCTCTCACTGCTCACAGTGTTATAGCTGATCGGTGTATATGTGTGTGAAAAAAAACTAACCTTTAAAAAAAAAACTAACTGTTTAATATTAGGGTTGTTTTCAACATTTTCTAAATATTCTTAAAATTCTTAAAGTTCTGAGTGTCTATCCCATGAGCCATTAATGGGACGTTTAAGAAATTCAATGCTGACCAGGGAAAGGAGCAGAAATGACCCTTTGGTAAAGAGTTACACTACTAATTAAAACATTTCTAGCTTTATATCATGGACCCTTGGTGCATGGCTAATAGAAGGATGGTTCAGCATTTTCACAGCTGTGTTTATAAACTAATGTGTGAAAGCAGCAGCAGAAGAGTGGAAAAGAGTTTTCTACACTTTCACTTCAGCTCCGTTCAGTCCTGCTGTTAACCTGTGGTGCGTGGTGGAGTCATTGTTTTTATGCTGATTTGAATTGACAAACTGGTTAGACTAAATGTTGGAGGGCTTATTCTTTAGGCCATGCTGCAACTCTAGAAGACAGTTTTAACAGTAAGAGGAGCAGCGGCTACATAAGCTGCCTGTCGATAAAGGACGCTGATAATATCTTTTGTACCGACATCAGCTGCAGTATGTCTGTGTGTGTGTGTGTGAGTAAATGCTGGCAGGTTTGTGAATTGAATAGCCACACACAGTGAGATGTTCTTTATATACAGACGTCACACTCACGGTACGGCAGAGCCCATCTCTGGCAGTACACAGCGTTACGCACAGCCAGTGGGTATATTTGGAAACACTCAGGCAACACTGCACAGCATGCTACAATCAAATGGTTTATTCAGTATGTGTGTGTGTGTGTGTGTGTGTGTGTGTATATGTGTGTGTGTATGTGTGTGCCCATTTATCCATTGTTACCCTGATCACACACAGTTTTGTTTGGCTTGTGTAATGATCAGTGTATGGGTATAGATTCACTTGCACTCGATTCATTATATGTAGATTGATTGTTTTGTTTTTGTGCTTTTTTTTTTTTTTTTTAATCTTATCTTACTGCACACGTCGTTGATTCTGTGCAAAGCTTTTTGCACAGACTGGCAAATTAAAAAAGACAAATGGAGAAATGGTGTGTAACTTTTATCCAGTTTTCCTTTGAGGGTACACATGGGACTCTATTTTTACTCTCACCCACTGAGGATATACTGCACCTGTGAACAGGGAATCTGAGTCCTTTTTATCAGGAAGGGGTTAAAATGTAAATGCATGGCAGGAAAATAAATGACATTTCTTGTTTAGTTTCTGGGAAATTAACTGGACGAAAATGTTTCAAGAGAAGCCAATACAATACCGGGTTAAGAGGACGACCTTTTCAGGAAACAAGGAAACCTTTTCAGCACATGATGCAATTACATTTCTTTTGCGAGATGGTGAATGTAAAAACATTAGTACAGTAATGCAATAACATACATATATAGCCTGAAGTCAGTGAAGGAGATCATTGGAGATGTATGCGAGTAAAATACTGGCATTTACATTCTGGTTGGCTGCTTAAGTCAATTTTCTGAGCTTCCCAGATGATTCAAATTACTACGGTGATCTTAAATATTCCTCTTCTACTCTGGAGTGCCCCATGGTGAGAGGCGTCAGGCTGGGGTGGGCTTGCTTATAACCCCCCAGCTCAGCCGCCATGTGTTGGAGTTTTCCTCGGTAAACGCGAGGGTTGTTTCCCTGCGCCTTCGGGCCAGGAATAGGTGTCTCATTGATGTTTCGGCTTATGGGCCGAACGGCAGTGTGGAGTACCCAACCTTCTTGGAGACCCTGTGGGGGGTGCTGGAAGGTGCTCCTACTGGGGATTCCATAGTTTTGCTGGGGGACTTCAACGCCCATGTGGGCAACAACAGTGATACCTGGAGGGGCGTGATTGGGAGGAATGGCCCCCCTGATCTGAACTCGAGTGGTGTCCTGTTTCTGGACTTCTGTGCTAGTCACAGACTGTCCATAACAAACACCATGTTCAAGCATAAGGGTGCCCATCAGTACACGTGGTACCAGGACACCCTAGGCCGGAGATCAATGATCGACCTTGTGGTCGTGTCATCTGACCTTCGGCTGCATGTCTTGGACACTCAGGTGAAGAGAGGGGTGGAGCTGTCAACCGATCACCACCTGGTGGTGAGTTGGATCCGCTTACGGAGGAGGATACCGGACAGACTTGGCAGACCCAAAAGTATTGTGAGGGTCTGTTGGGAACGTCTTGCTGATCCCTCTGTTAGGGGGGTCTTCAACTCCCACCTCCGGGAGATTTTCAACCAGATCCTGAGGGAGGTTGGGGACATTGAGTCTGAGTGGACCATGTTCTCCTCCTCCATTGTTGACGCAGCCATCTGGAGCTGTGGCCGTAAGGTCTCTGGTGCCGGTTGTGGCGGCAATCCCCGAACACAGTGGTGGACACTGGAAGTAATGGATGCTGTCAAGCTGAAGAAGGAGTCCTATTGAGCCTGGTTAGCTCGAGGAACTCCGGAGGCAGCTGAGGCATACCGGCAGGCCAAGCGAACTGCAGCCCGGGTGGTCTCAGAAGCAAAAACTCGGGTCTGGGAGGAGTTCGGTGAGGCCATGGAGAAGGACTATCGGACGGCCTCAGGGAAATTCAGGCAGACCGTTCGGTGCCTCAGAAGGGGTAAGCTGCTTTCTGCCAACACTGTTTACAGTGGAGGTGGAGAGTTGCTGGCCTCGACTGGGGATATTGTCGGACGGTGGAAGGAATACTTCAAGGATCTCCTCAATCACACTGACACGCCTTCTGTAGAGGAACCAGAGGCCGAGGACTCAGAGGTAGATTCATTCATCACCTAAGCTGAGGTCACTGAGGTAGTTCAGCAGCTCCTTGGTGGTACCTTAAGTCTCTGGATGTTGTGGGGCTGTCTTGGCTGACACATCTCTGCAACATAGCGTGGCGGTCAGGAACAGTGCCTCTGGACTGGGCGACCGGGGTGATGGTCCCTCTTTTTAAGAACGGGCACCGGAGGGTGTATTCCAACTATAGAGGGGTCACACTCCTCAGCTTCCCAGAGAAAGTCTATTCCAGAGTACTGGAGAGGAGAGTCCGACCGTTAGTCGAACCTCGGATACAGGAGGAGCAATGCGGTTTTCGTCCTGGTCGTGAAACACTGGACCAGCTCTATACCCTCCACAGGGTGCTCGAGGGTTCGTGGGAGTTTTCCCAACCAGTCCACATGTGTTTTGTGGGATTGGAGAAGGCATTCGACTGTGTCCCTCATGGCATTCTGTGGGAGGTGCTCTGGGAGTACGGGGTCCATGGCCCTCTGTTAAGGGCTGTTCGGTCTCTATATAACTGGAGCAGGAACTTGGTTCGCATTGCCAGCTGTAAGTCAGATCTGTTCCCAGTGCATGTTGGACTCCGACAGGGCTGTCCTTTGTCACCGGTTCTGTTCATTGTTTTTATGGACAGAATTTCCAGGTGCAGCCAGGGGCTGGAGGGAGTCAGGTTTGGGGACCATAGGATTTCATCACTGCTTTTTGCAGATGATGTTGTCCTGTTGGCTCCCTCAAGCCTGGACTTACAGCATGCACTGGGGCATTTTGCAGCTGAGTGTGAAGCGGCTGGGATGAGGGTCAGCACCTCCAAATCTGAGGCCATGGTTCTCAACCGGAAAAAGGTGGCTTGCACCCTCCCGGTTGGAGGGGAGCTCCTTCATCAAGTGGAGGAGTTTAAATATCTCGGGGTCTTGTTTACGAGTGAGGGAAGGATGGATCATGAGATTGACAGACGGATCAGTAGTAATGCGACAGACAGCAGTAATGCGGTCTATGTACCAATCTGTTGTGGTGAAGAAGGAGCTGAGCCGGAAGGCAAAGCTCTCGATTTACCAGTCAATCTACGTTCCTACTCTCACCTATGGTCATGAGCACTGGGTCATGACTGAAAGGATAAGATCCCGGATACAAGCGGCCGAAATGAGCTTCCTCCGTAGGGTGGCGGGGCACTACCTTAGAGATAGGGTAAGGAGCCCTGGGGAGGTCCTCCTCACCCGGGAGGAGCTCGGAGTAGAGCCGCTGCTCCTCCACATCAAAAGGGGACAGTTGAGGTGGCTCGGACATCTGTTTTGGATGCCTCCGGGACGTCTCCCTGGGGAGGTGTTCCGGGCATGCCCCACCGGGAAGAAGCCCTGGGGAAAACCCAGGACAAGCTGGAGAGACTATGTCTCTCGGCTGGCCTGGAAACACCTTGGGGTCCCTCCGGAAGAGCTGGAGGAAGTGTCTGGGGAGAGGGAGGTCTGGGCATCCCTGCTTAGACTGCTGCCCCCGCGACCTGGCTCCGGATAAGCGGAAGACAATGAATGAATGAATGAATGAATGAATGAATCTTAAATATTAAGAAAACATGCACAGAGTGTGAAGGATAATCTGAGCAAGCACTCATCTTCTACACTTACAGCTCAATTCAAAATTTTAACCATAAAAAATTTATTCCATGAGATCAATCTGAGAGCAGTGTCTCAGATTAAAGCACTGTCTCTTCCAAAGAAACAAAACCTTTTCATTACATTTAAAAGGACAATATTATTAATGAGTTAATATTATCATATATATATACACAATGATCAGCTATAACATTCAGCCCCAAATAGCACTCTGTAGTTTTTAGTGAATGTATTTACAGTTCAAAACATACACTTCATTGTGTTATATTATAGTCACATTAAACTGTCAGACACTGGCACAGAAATTACTGCTTTTCCTTGCTCAAGCTGATAAAGCACAAGATAAAAAAACAGGCTTAAGTCCAATGTCAGAATCAGTCAGAAAAACTGAGTCTATTTATGACAATACATCCATATCTCAGTCCTTCTATGATTTGTTGATCGCAGACGTTAATAAAGAATTATGCAAATCTGCAAATATTTGGAGGAGCTTGCGATTTTTCAAAATGACCGCAGATTATTCACAGATTTGGGCCATGACACATTGTGTAACATCATTACAACACACACTGAGCCCAAGCCCACCTCAGCTCAGATGAAGAGTTGAATATGAGTATAGCTATCAAAGAAAGTAATTACATACACGTGTTCACCAATTCAAGCAGTTTTCCACAAAAAAAAAGAAGTTCAATCTTTTCAAAAATTTCAATCGCAATTTTTGGAAAAAGGTGCAGCAAAATCAAGCATTTTGGGTCGTAACAATAAGCAAACTATTTCACATTAGCATTTCACTTGAAATCACACAAATCTTGAACGTTATCAGTGAAGATATGTCAATAATGTCTTGGGTTTTTGAGTGTGAAAACACTAATAGAGATTTATGTGTCTAGGTCTGAGACAGACTGACAGCCTTGGTGGCCACTGAAGGGGCATGATTGAGGTGACACTGAACATGGCCCCGGTCAGACAGCAGCGTGTAAATTGGCACAATGGGAGATGGAGTCAGAGGGAATAAGAGCTGCTACGTCGTCAGCCTCACTAATGACATGTCACAGAGCAACCAAAGAAAGAGAAAAAGATGGACAGAAACAATGACAGCTAGAGAGAGAGCGAGAGAGAGATAGAGAGAGATAGAGAGAGAGAGAGAGAGAGAGAGAGAGAGAGAGAGAGAGAGGAATCTGGGACCTGACATGAAGAGAGACGAAAGAAATGCACAGAGTCGCACACACCCACGCATCCACGTAAAATTGGCAATGATGCATGAATGGGGCTAATCTCTGACATAAAAACAGAAGCAATCCATCTTTCAGCTCTGAATTTGGGGAAACTGGGATAGGGACTGAGTGTGTATTCTCTTTCCCGCTTCCACAAACTCACTTCAAAACCCCTCATGCATAAACATGCACATTCACAAACACAGAACCATCCACACACTGTGCTAAATATAGCAGGGCTCAAAACACAAAACTCTGCTCATATTCTACATGCAATTATGACCATAATGAGCACAATCTCAGCCTCAACACACACTCTTTCCTCGTATTAATCAGCTTAAAGCCGAGCGTCTGGGATTCTGGGTGGTGGAAAAAAAAAACCCGTAACAAGGTCTGATGAGGAAAAAGGATCACGAACTGATGCTGTGCCGCTCCTGGCACTGGCTCTCTTCTATTGTATCACAATAAGCAGCCTTCTGCCAGGTTTAGGGTGTGTGTGTGTGTGTGTGTGTGTGTGTGTGTATTTCTGTACTGAGGGCAGGCTCTCGTGGTAATCAAGGAGTCTCTGGCTCAGTTATGGAGGTGCAAGGGTTCTTCACTGAATATGGTTTAAAAGACCACGACATCACACTCCTCACTCTAAGTCTATTACATACATACTTTCAAACATACATGCTTACACAAGCATTGACACACTCACTCACAGACTCACACATATGCTCACACACACACACACACACACACACACACACACACACACACACACACACACACACACACACACACTGAGAGACACACACAATCGTTCATGAGCTAACACCGACTGTAAATCCTTCCCAGCACTCAGAGCTGATTTGAGTGAAAAGAGAGAATGAGCAGAAGTTCTCTGAGACATGTAACAGCAGCACACATATCCGTCTCAGGCATCGAAAACATTTCTGACCAGCCACATCACACATCACATTACCGAGAGACGGAAAGCTCCATCTCCACACTGTTACTAGAGCAGAATTTCTGCATATTGACATATTGAAGTATATTCAGACCAAGCGAGTCGATGTAAGATGCCATGCTGGAGATGAACTGTATACTGAATATAGTGGCAATGGGTTACAAGTATGAATATCATGCAAGATCTGTAATAGTAAAAAGAAAGGCTCTGGTCTGTAGCTCTTTGGAAAGCATCAAGCTGCAGATCCTGGCTAGTCGTGAGAATAAAAAAAAATTCCTAGATTTTTCTTTATATTTTTTATTGCTGTGCACCAATACACCAAAACCCACAGTTCTTGGCAACAAAGCTGATAATGTTCTACCAGGAACAGCCCTAAAGATGCCCCCATGCACCTAGCATGTGCACAATTTTATTTCTTAGTCACACTTTTAAAACTAAAGAGAACTTACCTGCCTTGAAGCCAGAGAAGAAAAAGAATACTAGAAGAGAGGAAAAGAGGAAGCAGAACTGTGGTAGGTGGTGGAGATCATCTATTAATGAAAAGGATGGCTGTAGGCATTAATACACTAGCTCAGAGCTCCACCATTTAACAATTCATGGAGTAAAGCTTGCCTAATGCAACCAAATGTGCTATGATTAGTAATACAGCGAAGCCGTTTTACTAAGCTCTTCTTCTCATCCATGTAAAAAAATAAAATAAAATAAAAAAAATGAAAGAGGCAAAGAAAAGACCACTAAAGTCGCAGAATTGCCTTCTGTAGAGCAGAGCATGATGGGTACTACATACTGGGTATCAATCCTACTGTATTGCATGTCATGCATTAGATATACTGCAGCAAAGGCTTTATCTCTCTCAGGGGTTCTCTCACACACTCTCATGAATAATTCATCAGCTTTCACTTTGCAGGGTGAATTAAAATGATGCATGTTCACCTATATCACTGGGTTATATCTATGTAAACTGCATTAGCTTAGACATTTGCCAGAGTTGAAGCTAGAACATATAATCACAGTGGCAGGAGCATTCATCTTTCATCTAAAGGACTACTTTCCTCTACTCTTGTCCAGAGGACTACAAACTTCCTGCTTTCGTCCAGAGGACTACAAACTTCCTGCTTTCGTCCAGAGGACTACAAACTTCCTGCTGTCGTCCAGAGGACTACAAACTTCCTGCTGTCGTCCAAAGGACTACAAACTTCCTGCTTTCGTCCAGAGGACTACAACTTCCTGCTTTTGTCCAGAGGACTACAAACTTCCTGCTTTCGTCCAGAGGACTACAACTTCCTGCTTTTGTCCAGAGGACTACAAACGTCCTGCTTTTGATCCTTTTTCCTGCAAAAGGATCTGCTGCATCTTGGTGCCAGATACCACATCACACCTTCAGGGATCTAGTGGAGTCCATGCCTCGACGGGTCAGGACTGTTTTGGCAGCAAAGGGGTGACCAACACAATAGTCATAATGTTATGCCTGATCAGTGTAACTTGCCCAGCTGTGGCCTGTTTGATTATTGACTGGATGTCTGCTCTTTCCTATGAAGATTGCATTTGTTCTTATAAATGATAAACCAACATCAACACTCTGAATGATTTTCCGGACTGATTCTTCCTTTTTTCTCAGCTTCAAAATGGGCCCTAGACAGCTCTCTGGGAGAAAAGCAAGCCATTTTGAAGCTGAGAAAAGAGGGAAAAATCGGTCGCTGCACAAGCATTGGGCATAGCCAATACAACAATTTGGAGTGTGCTGAAAGAGCAAGAAATCATTGGTGCACTAACTAGATATCGAACAAGCAAACCAGTGAGAACAACAGCAGTTGATGACAAACACTGTGAGAACTGTGACCACAGTCATTCACAGTCACTCACCAGCAGCAAAAATCCAGATTGGAATTTGAAAAGAAATACAGAGATAAGTCACACAAGGTCTGGAGGCAAGATTAACCTCTATCTAAAGGCCACAGTGTGGGAAAAAGGATCTGAGATCTCCGAAGAATCCAAAACATATGATCTCATCAGTCAGGCATGGTGGAGGTACTGTCATGGCTTGGGCTTGAATGGCTGTTTCTGGGACAGGATCGCTAATCTTTATTAATGATGTAACTCATGACGTGTTAGAATTTTGGGGTTCACTCGGAGAAGAAGCCTGAGCCGTGCTGCCGCTGCTGATATCAGGGAAGATATTGCCAAAGAACCACGCAGAGACAGTGATAGAATAGAAAAACTCTTCGAGATTAACAGGGCGTATTTATACACAAGACAGGCGTAATATTCAGTGTTATCTATAGCTACGCAAAAGACGTAGGCAGAAACAGACGTGGTGGTCGACGTGTTCACTGGTGGTTTGGTGAGTTAACTATTTTACGAAAAGGATCACCTAAGTTACGGAAGAAGAAACCGGCACATGTTCATCAAAACAGAACAGAAAGGATTTCTAGGACAAAACAAAGGACATCACACCGGTCATAAACAAATACATCCAAAATATATCATGATGGTAGCAGCAAAATGAATTCAGAAGTCTACAGAAAAATTTAACCAATCTAATTGGGAAGAAACTTCATCATGCAGCAAGACAATGACCCAAAACAAAACAATGAAAGGTTTTAGACTGGCCATGTTCTGAGCTGTTTAACACATTTAGATATAAATAAATATCAGAAAATAATAGCCAAAATGCTCCTCTATCCTCTCATATTTATCTTTTGATCTCAAACCCAAATGTCTTTTGAGCAATAACAATATAATTGGTCTTGTGTTCCGTTATTTATGGAGGGGGACTGAATATATCATTTAACAATACCTGCCATTCAAAGCAAACTAGCAAGAAACCTCTATCGTGTAATGTTGGTTCAAGTACAGGCCTCTGGCGTTAAACTACAATAAATTGCTAATGCCAAAATAGCCAATATAGCTAATATCGCCAAAATAATAGAATAATTATTCCACTAAATAAAATATCTTAGTTAAAATTATGAACGTTCTTGGCATATCAAGCTACACTCCATCATGTTGTGTCTGCGCATGAACTTCTCAGATGAGAATTTTTTAATCCTGTAGAATGTATTAGAAATATAATAAATATGGAATATTGAGAACTGGCTGCTTGTTCAATTACTCACCAGATCATAAATGGAAAAGTCTTAAAATGCCCTTAGATCTTCATTAGCAATCATTAACACACTGATTTAACACAGAGCTTATCCCTGCCATCAGCTCGGGGAGGTACTGTACATCAGCACTCTGACACGTCTTCGTCTTATGTGAGTAATATTTCACACCAAAATGTACTCTTATGTAAGATCGGCTTCAATGTAAATTGCGGAAAAAATCTCTCTCAGGAAAAAAGAGAGAAAATGAACAAAATTTGACGCTGTGTCTAATCACACACTGTAATAAGACTGTGTTGTCTGTTTAGTACCACACTAGAACACAGAGGTGTTAATTACCTGCGAGTAGCAAGCCTTTACCATGGAAACACACATTGCCATAGTAACAGAAATGAGAAAAATAGCAGCAACCGCCGGCGTTTTGATGTTGAATGACTCGGAGATGGCACTGTCAGAAGTGCAAATGGAGCATGTGTGTGTTACTTTCTCTCAGAACGAGATGCCGCACAGGAGGGAAGAGGAACAAGAGAGGCGTGAGTGAATCGGTGTGTGTGTGCGTGTGTGTTTTGGCCGCCCGCAGCATGCCCACTGGACTGAGTTTCCCAAAACTCCCAATCTTGGCTTGCCTCCAGTTTGTTTAGCGTAAGCTGCAAATCCTAACCCATCAGTTTGGCAGTGCAGACCACAGTGACAGAGCTGTCCATCTAAAGCGACTAAGAAAGAAGTCCTAGAAAGAGCTGCAGGTCATGAGGATCACAAGGCATGTAAACAGCTGGCTGTGATGAAGCTGTTCTAAAGTGTTAGTAGCTATGTGAGCAGTGTACATAGGGGGAAAGAATCAGAGGCAGTAAAGGTGTCCTTGTAGACCTTCTTCCTCCTTCAACCACTTAACAGCCACTTTGAGCATGTGTGTGCAGCGCCAGCAAAAGCATTAGGTGAATTATTAATAAAGCTCTCCGTTAAACAGCCTGTGGTTGTCTCCAGCTCAGAGATGCAGAAGAGTGAGAAAACAGAGGAAGTGGCAATAAAAACAGGTTAACAACAAGTCTGACGAGACAGGGCTGATAATGCGGTAATATAATTAGGCAGGGGAAGCAAAACTGTACAGTAATATCAGCTGCAGGATGCCAACAAGCCAGGGCAAGATAAATGACTTCAAAATAGCTTTAGCTATACTGTGTGTACGTCTGTTTTCCAAACGGCTGGCTGTTTCCAGTAAAATGACAAACTCCAGGGCAGTGTTTTTTAAGGAAATTATACGACGAAGCAGAATGGATCACAGTGTAGAAACTGGACTTAACACAATCAAAATTCAAAAGCAGACGAATCATAATGCGTGAGCGAGACCACGGTGTCTCAGCTAGAAACCTCTGTATTTTGGGGCAAAAAATCTTTACAGTCCCTTCCAAAACTAACAGCAAGACCATTAAAAAAAATAATAAACACTGAAGACTTTTGATTTTGAGATCACAAGATGAATATATGAGACAATATGTAATATTGTAATAATTATGAAGGACTTTCATTCATTCATTCATTCATTTTCATAATCAGTTGCTGTGCATCCAGAGCCCATTCAAACACAAGGCAAATTGACTCACTCACTCCCTCTACAGCCAATTTTATCTTAGCCAATTTGCATGTTTGTATAGGGGAGGAAACCAGACAACCTGGAGGAAACTCACACAAGCATATAGAATACAGACCAGGATCAAACCAGGAACATTAGAACTGTTAAAACAGCATAGCATAATTCACTGCACCATGCTCACACATGCAATGAATAGGAAATATACACTGACCAGGCATAACATTATGACCACCTGCCTTATACTGTGTTGGCCCTCCTTTTTGCTGTCAAAACAGCCCTGACCCGTCCTGCACTGTGTATTCTGACCCTTTTCTATCAGAACCAGCATTAACTTCTTCAGCAGTTTGAGCAACAGTAGCTCGTCTGTTGGATCGGACCACACGGGCCAGCCTTCGCTCCCCACGTGCATCAATGAGCCATGGCCTCCCATGACCCTGTCTCCGGTTCACCACTGTTCCTTCCTTGGACCACTTTTGATAGATACTGACCACTGCAGACCGGGAACACCCCACAAGAGCTGCAGTTTTGGAGATGTTCTGATCCAGTGGTCTAGACATCACAATTTG
Source organism: Hemibagrus guttatus (assembly GCA_033459395.1). Lineage (NCBI taxonomy): Eukaryota > Metazoa > Chordata > Actinopteri > Siluriformes > Bagridae > Hemibagrus > Hemibagrus guttatus. The sequence goes on along the minus strand of JAUCMX010000017.1, from coordinate 1,174,706 downwards.
GCCCTTCATCAAACTCGCTCAAATCCTTACGCTTGTCCATTTTTCCTGCTTCTAACACATCAACTTTGAGGACAAAATGTTCACTTGCTGCCTAATATATCCCACCCACTAACAGGTGCCATGATGAGGAGATCATCAGTCTTATTCACTTCACCTCTCACTGCTCATAATGTTGTGGCTGATCGGTGTAAATATGAAAGAGCTACTTTAAAAGTCAAAGCTGTTTTGGAACATACCCGATATTAGGCAGATGATTTTAATGTTATGGCTGATCATGTAAATTATTCGGTTCCCACCTCATGCTTGCCCATGATAGAAGTTGTTGTCTCTTACCTCCACTCCTACATTATCTTATGTGTGGGCCAGATCTTTTGGGACACCATGTATAAATACACAGCTTGTGTATTAAAACTTACACATCAGTAAAGCAGAATCTGCAACACCAGCGCCTTGCAAATCTGCTTCCTATAAGAGCTCAAGATTGCAGCACCAAATGTACTTTTACCTCTCAGCAGTTTTGGAAATAAGAAGGTGAAATAAGGTACTGCTCCTCCAGGTGAGCCGTGTTGGACGACTGTAAACAGGCCTCTGGGTTTGGCGATGCAGTGTAACAGAGTATGAAGAATGACTTATATACACATCCTGTCTAGCGTGCATGGCCAAAGATGGCACCAAGAGCAAGCACGAATAAATGATTTTTAAACTCAATAAGCGGTATCTTTTGTTTTTTTTGGGGTTTATTTTAGGAAAAATTGTTTATCAAATCTTCTTGACTACCAAATGTGTGATCAACTCAGCTCAGAAAAATAAGTACATAATAATGCTTGGATTGATTTCACTGGCAATGCAGCCCACATACTGCTAACTGCAAAAAAAAACTTTTGTGAGATTATTTATATCAGAACTTTTAAAGCATGCGGTAAAAGTAAAGCATTACTGCAATGAGACACTGCCTTGGTTCAAGCCGACGTGCAGCAGAGATGTGGAATGAGTGATGGCACGATGTTCTCTCACGTTCCCGCTGAGCACTTCAAATATGGTTTATTGTTTATATAAATGAGTCCTATTATTTCTTTCATTATTTATTTTCACTGTTAAGCTCATTATCACTTTACTGCAAATGTCACTTTATTTCCTTATATATTCTATTTGGTTGTACACCGATCAGGCATAACATTATGACCACCTGCCTAATATTGTGTCGGTCCCCCTTTTGCTGACAAAACAGCCCTGACCCGTCAAGGCATGGATTCCACTAGATCCCTGAAGGTGTGCTGTGGGATCTGGCACCAAGATGTTAGCAGCAGAACAACTTTCCCTCTTCTTGTGATCAAATGTGATCAAGTCTATGGAAACAGTGGGAGATATATAATCACCACAGTGCAAGAAACATGCCTCTGCCATCAACAGAGCAGGAAATAAAGTGAGGGTGTAGTTTTTAGTAAGTGTGTACTTCAGTGAGAGGGTCAAGCCTGTCTCTTCCCTCTCGGTGTCCTCTGTTATGAGAATGCTAATGAGAATGTTCATGCTCATAGCAAAAGGGCCTCCTTTTCCTCTCAAAACAGCCTTGATTCTTCTTGCCATGGATTCTAAAAGATGTTGGACATCTAACATTCCTTTGAGATTCTGGTCCAAGTTCACAAAATTGCATCACACAGTTCTTCACAGAGCTGTTATGCTGTGACTCTTCTGTTCTTCCACATCCCAAAGGTCCTTTGATGGATTCAGATCTAATGACTGGAGAGCCACTGAAGAACACTGAAGTCACTGGTATGAAACCCTTTAGAGACAACTTTTGCTTTGTAGCCATTAGAATGTATTAGCATTTCAAGCAATGATTGATTGGTATTAACAGCCCAGATCGTGCCAAAAAAACATTCCCCACATCATAACACCACCTCCACCAGCCTGGACTGTGGACACAAGGCAGGTTGGGGACAAGTATTCATGAAGTCAGTGCCAGATTCTGACACTAACATCTGTGCACCTCAGCTGAAATGAAGATTCATCAGGCCAGGCTACATTCAACTGCCCAGTTTTAGTGAGTCTTTGCCCGACACGGTCACGGTCTTCTGCTGTTGTAGCCCACCTGTCAGCGCGCACGTCCGAATACAGCACGGCCGCCGTAGTGACATACACTCCCGGGTTAGCAGCATGTCAGCGTGCACCTCTGGATCAGTGGCCATTTTATGCACCTCAGCACTGGAGGACAACTGACAGCGCCACCTCCTCGCCAGATGGTTCTCCTCAGTTTTCAGTTGTAGTCATCCCGCCATTTTCTCAGTTTGATTTCCTATAGACCCTTTTTGTGCCAATGTCACGATTACGTCACAGCACTAGATGGAGGCAAAACAAAGGGAAAACTGGAGGCGGCCAATACAAACCAGTGCAGAGTCGGCTACACAAGGGACGCAAATATCATCTTGTTGTGTTGTGTGCCAGAATCAACCAAGTACAGGCTCTAATTTGAAGTTTTATTGCATACCTATAAAAAAAAATGATGACAGCTGTGGTTAAATGTAATAAAACGAGTGGACTGGACAGAAACAATCATCAAAAATGCTCGCGTTCGCAGCGCATACTTCATATCAGATAAGGTTAAAGAAACTGTTGTTTTTCGTTGGTGTGGTTTATGGTTTGGTTTCGTGTCTAAATATTTCTCATGCATGCCCACCTCATCAGAAATTGGGGAACAAGTTCAATGATTTCTCAGTAACGCTAACTTTTTAACGTGTTAGCTAACTGGTAGCTAACGACCGGAGACTAAACAAAGGAAACTGTTTGTGTCATCTTCCTTTCTACAGTTGACAGAAGCGCTGGGTTTTTCTATCAGATAGGTATAGATGTCAGGTCACTCATCCGGGGGCCATCCTATTGCACCGTCCATCCATCGAGTGAGCGTGTACGGGACGGCCAATCTGGTTCGTTAAAGTTAATTTTTTCAAATAACATTCGCGGCCCTGGACAGTGAGTGACATAACATAGTCAGATAAATTGGGATTGTGGCCAGTCATTGTTTAAAAACAAACTAATAAAACTTGATAAGTAGCGCTTGTAAAGCGGTCAGGGAAATCTTTCTGCCTCCACCTAAACTCCGCCCACAACAATACATCATAATGTTTACTAACAGAAAAAGGGTCTATTAGTGCGCTACCTGTTTCTCTGTTTTTTCTCCTTTTTCCTGCCCTCTGATGCTCTGTTTGCCTGATCGCTTGGACTCTGGACTGTTTCTGATTGTTCTCCTGCCTGTACCTTTGGATTTATTCCTGTTATCTCTGTTCAAGCCCCATTTTGTGAATTTGTGCAATTTGCTTCTGCTAATTGTGGATTTACTAAGAGTGTCATTGTTCCTACATTTTTGCTGCTCACCTCTTTTGGAATTACTGATGCTCGCTGTGACCTTGATCTTTTGTGAAATATTTATTAAAATCATTCAAATTCAACCTCTGCCTGATGTCTCGCATTTGGGACGCCGCCATCGTGACACCATCTGCCACAAGGTTCTATGAATGTCTAGTTTCCGGATGACGAAGCCATTGATTGGTCCTCACGTTCCCCAGACCTGAATCCAATTGAGATCCTGTGTTGCCATGAGGAAATTCATGCAAGTTGGATCAGACTGCAATTAAAATTATTTACCTTGATTTTCAGTGTGATTTTTTTTCCTTCTGTAAATATGATGGACAGAGAAACTATATGGCAAATTACTAATCAATACTACACTTCATAAAATCAATACTCAGAGGCACTTGTCAGAAAGCACCTTTCACAGCATTCAGGGAAAAAAACAGTTTATTCCATCCCTTCACTGTTTCCCTCCACAAACGGATTATGGACAGATTTTTTTTTCTCATGGGTGACATACTGGAAATCCACACAGCTTTGCACTTCATGAGTGATTCACTCAGACAATTGCACTTATGAGGGACCTTCTTTGTACTGACCTTGAGTCTGGAACATTATGTTCACTGTGCTGATCAAATCAAACGTTCCGTCTCATGGGGTGAAGACAATGTCAGAGCATGAAAGACAAATCTTTATTCCATTTCACCTTTTCTAAGGAGCACTGAGAATCACTTGGATGCCCTCTATTCTCATACTGCTACCCTCTCTATCTCTCTTGGATTACTCTATCTCTCTCTCTCTCTCTCTCCCTCTCTCTCTCTCTCTCTCTTTCTCTCTCATGGTATCTACTTTCTCTCTTATATCCAGCTTTGGGGAAGGAGTCTGTTTTCCCTCCAAACAACTGACCCCTCCTTCAGAAGAGCCATGGTCATGCAGAATGTTTCCAAACCTCTGAACCCCCCGAATGCTGAAGGTAGGCGACAGTTATGTGATCACTGACATGACATTGACCATCTAAGAAGGTAGTGTCAGGCATCCCTTGAGCTCTGTGGTGATGCTAATGTAAATTTAGAACCTGATATAGGGTCAGATTTCACTCAGGTCCTGCAGCTTCAACAGCTTGCTAGTTGCTAAAACACCTACACCCACATCAGCTCATATGAAATCGATGATTCAGGAGTTGAGACTGTACGACTCTCAGCTTGTGTCTTCCCACTTTATCCTTGCTGCCACTCAATAAAACACAGAACACACGTTAGAGTATCCTCACACAGGTGTAGATCCTCACCACTCACTAATCCCGGCTCCATCCTCCATTCACAAACCCTCACTCGACCATGCCCCCGTCTCCACAATCTGAAAAGGGGTCCAGGCTAGCCCTTGATAACTGGGAGGTACCACTAACAGGTACTAAACTAGACATGGCAAGCAGCTGCTAAGTTTAATTCCTATGTACTTGAACATTTGACATATAAAGTGATTCTGACTCTGGCAGGAGAGTGAAGGTTTCAGACACCTCATGATGGTTGTCATAGCAAAAATTGCTCTAGGTTTCCTGGAGATACAAGCTTTCAGGATTCAAAGCTGGACCTCAAATTCCAGGCATGTCTATGTGTCCTTGTCTCAGCAAGGACAAGACTAGACTTGTCCCAGGCTAGATCTTGCTTTAGCTTATGTAACAAAAAGAACCAGCTTGGTCACAATGCCCAACCAGAGCGTGATAGTCAACACAGAGCTTTCCCTTTCAGGCTGGAAAGCAAAGTGGTGTAGTGGTGAAGGCAGAGGAGATATGGCAGCAAGAATAGAACGCAGCTGGAACCGAGGACCCATTCTTATGGTTCTGAGATATCTAGTTCTGTTGGTTCTCTCAGACAACGCTATGACAGTCTGCTTTGTCAACCATCAAGGCAGCACAAGGAAAAACTCCCTTAGATGGATGAATGTAAACAACAATTACACACAGCAAATGATATGATGCAGTAAAATGATATGTCAAAGCAAAAACTTACTCAAACATAACAACAAACATAACAACAAACAAACAAACAAACAAAACACCTAAACCATGTAGCAGACAAGAATTCTTGCTTCTACCTTTCTTTTGCCTTTCTTAATAAAAAATGTTCCATTTAATTAGAAATAAATATTATACATGTTTGTAAAATATATCCTGCTGTGTGAACACCCTGCATGATAATGTTAGGCCTGTGGTCTGAATAATAAATGCTGACGAACAGACTGTGGCGATAAATGATGAATCACGCTGACGCTGTTTTATTCAGACCATCAGAAACATATAAAATAGCCAAATGGCTGTTTATTACTTGTTTGTAAATTAGCTCGGTTTTTACTTGACATGCT